>CM054180.1:41185000-41212500 GCA_028829895.1 Sinotaia quadrata
CACACACACACACACACACACACACACACACACACTCAATCTCTTCACATATACGCATATAGATAGATAGATAGATAGATAGATAGATAGATAGATAGATAGATAGATAGATAGATAGATAGATAGATAAGTGAGAGAGTAAGCATTTGTATGTATTCAGGTATAAATTAAAAACAGTCAAAACACACATACAGCAAAGTTAGAATTGAGCGTATCAGACCGGTCAACATTAGATTAAATCGAGAAATGCAGTCACTTGTAAACGATGTTTTCTTGAAGGCAGATCGGACAGTATCCGTGTCTTGTTTTCTTGAAGACACATAGGACAGTATCCGTGTCTTGTTTTCTTGAAGACACATAGGAGAGTATCCGTGTCTTGTTTTCTTGAAGACACATAGGACATTATCCGTGTCTTGTTTTCTTGAAGACACATAGGACAGTATCCGAGACCAGTTTTATTTGATTGCGTGAAGTGAAAAACAAAATCAGCTGGAACTCTGGGATCGGTTGGATTAAATTTATTCTGAACAAATAGACATTTTAATTCTCCCAATCTTGGTGAACATGTGTACAATTAATTAATAGTGCACATAACTGCAATTCAGTATTTAATTAACCATCAACACGAATACAATTGACTGACTACTTCGTAGTGAACACGACTACAATTGACTGATTACTTCGTAGTGAACACGACTACAATTGACTGATTACTTAGTAGTGAACACAACTACAATTGACTGAGTACTTAGTAGTGAACACGACTACAACTGACTGATTACTTAGTAGTGAACACGACTACAATTGACTGATTTCTTAGTACTTATTGTTTCGTTAGTGCCTGCTTTTATTATAGTGAATATGTGTGCGATTGAATTCTAACATTCCAGTGAATAAGCAGTGAATAAAGATGCTGATGATAATGACGATAATGATGATGACGAGGATCATAATACAGTGAATATTTTTGCGCGCACACACACACACACACACACACACACACACACACACGAAATATCTTCATAAATATGCTGCTGCAGATGCGAGAACTAAAGATAATTTTTAAATGATGATTTCACGGGTAAAGTGACAACGTAAAGCAAATAAACCAATATACATAACAGCAACAGTAATACATATAATTACCAAATGCAAGTTTGAATTAACAATGATTCAAAGTTAGACAATTTCATCCTTGAGCATGAAAAGTGTCTTGAGACGGTCTCTTCGAGTTTCAGCTAGGTGGACTGCTGGTCGAATTCCGTTACAAGAGCAAGCTTCTAGCAGTAGTATACATGGGCGTGGTATCAGACAGGAATTTATGGCATGGATTAGGGAGTGAAACATAACAAAGAAAAGAAATCTTGTCACTGTTCTGAACAAGCTGCCATTAAAACTGTAGAAATGGAGTGACGGGAAATTGGGTGACAGAAGTGAAGTGATAGAAAAGGAGTGATAGAAATGGAGTCATAGGGATGGATTGACAGAAATAGGAATGAAAGAATTTGGATGACAGAAATGAAGTGATAGAAATGGAGTCATAGGGATGGATTGACAGAAATAGGGTGAAAGGATTAGAGTAACTCGTAAATCGCAGATGTTAGAATTAACTTTTTATATATTATTTTTCGGAAGGTAGTTAAGACTTTATGCTCTATATAATTTTTTTTTGATAAATAGGAATGGGGTTACAGGAATGAAGTCACAGAAATGGAGTGATAGGGATGGAGTCACATAAATGGAGTGATAGGAATGGAGTCACAGAAATTGAGTGATAGGAATGGAGTCACAGAAATTGAGTGATAGGAATGGAGTCACAGAAATGGAGTGATAGTAATGGAGTGATATGAATGAAGTCACAGAAAAGAATTGAGAGAGATGGTCAATAAATCAATGAAATTGAATGCTAGACTGATCAAGAATTTAAAGATAAGTCGAAGGCAATGTTTGAAAAGAAACAAAGTAGACCAGAACACTCAGTAATATATATGAGAGGTTGAACAGGGTTTTAAAAATTCACAAAACATTTATACTTAGAAATGACTTATATGAAATACTTTAGCAATGTTGGTGAAACGTAATGAGTGTATAAATTATTCAGATGTGCTAAACATTGTTTGTAATAGGTATGTTAAATGAAAATGTTCGTAATGAAAATATAAGCAATATATGCTGTAGGAACGTTGTAATATCTATATTAAATAAGAATGTTAGTAATGACTTATAATTGAGGCAAGAACATTGTTATGTACTAATCATATTGAAATTAAATGTACTGTAATGAATGTATTAAATCGACATTTTAGTTTTTTTTTCATAAATGCCCTAATTATATTGATATGCTACTGTGACGCGAACACCACACTAGTCATTGCTTATGATTATTATTATTTATTAATCATCCATAACTAATTACAAGTCATGTGAATCTTAATTCTGTTATTAATGATTCTCCAGAAGACATCACTAGTCTTTCTCACTTGTTGGAAATGCGAGCGCTGTAAACGTTTTCTCTCTTCCAAAACATTAAAGACAAACATTTACGGTCACAATATTTCGTAGATGAAAAAACTCTTAATAAGATAAATTTGTCTTTTAATCTATATTTAGTGAGCCCCCATCCACCCACTTTCTTCTCCATCATATGGTATCAAAATGTATAAGAAGGTCAATAAATGTAAAATTAAATTTATTAAATCAACAATCAAATATACATATAACAAATACTATGACAAAGATTACTTGACATCAATATTTGCACGAAATCACTTTCGAATAATTTCAATACGTATAGTCTTATATCCTAACACACAATTCAGGGGATTTGTACCTATGTTTAGTACTTTACAGTGAGTGTAGAATTATGCACATAAGCTTGTACAGTATTTTTAATGAATGCCATAATTACCTGGTTATGCTAATCAGCTAATGCATTGGATGTAATAATACATGGATAGGTTAGTATATTTTAGGGTGCAATAGTTAATATACTAATCCTTTGTGCTGTGTGTAATAGTTTATTTACTAATACTTTATGAGTGTGTAATAGTTAATATACTAATCCTTTGTGCTGTGTGTAATAGTTTATTTACTAATACTTTATAAGTGTGTAATAGTTAATATACTAATAATTTGTAATTTGTGTAATATTACATCGAAATATTACTATGTTGTAATGAATATAATTACTACATAGATTAACTCATGCAAATTAATACATGGCTTTACTAGTGCATTGTAGTTAGTATGATAATTATATGGATATGCTACTTACCGCAAGGAGCATTATAGATGCATCACCCTAACAAGAAATATGTCTAAATATAGATTTCTTTATCAGCAAGAGTATTATGTGTCGGACCGTGTGTAGTTTATCTGAAATTATTGAACAGCGCTTAGAGATTGCATTAGATTGAGCGTTTTAGAAAGTGTTATTTTAGTAGGAACAGTTGTAGTAAGAGTAGTAAGTGTTATTTTAGTAGGAACAGTTGTAGTAAGAGTAGTAAGTGTTATTTTAGTAGGAACAGTGGTAGTAAGAGTAGTAAGTGTTATTTTAGTAGGAACAGTGGTAGTAAGAGTAGTAAGTGTTATTTTAGTAGGAACAGTGGTAGTAAGAGTAGTAAGTGTTATTTTAGTAGCAACAGTGATAGCAAGAGTTTTAAGTATTATTTTAGTAGCAACAGTGGTAGCAGGAGTAGTAAGTGTTATTTTAGTAGAAACAGTGGTAGCAAGATATTATTACATATTAACAAATGCATTCATGGCATGGAGATTATAGTACATTGTAATGAGACATTAATGACTAAAAAGACATGGAGATTATAGTACATTGTAATGAGACATTAATGACGAAAAAGACATGGAGATTATAGTGCATTGTAATATATTAATGACTACAAAAGACATGGAGATTATAGTGCATTGTAATGAGATATTAATGACTACTAAAGACAATGAGATGATAGTACATTGTCAAACAAGCAGTATATAACTATTAATTAAATTGAGTAAGCAACTTACGCACAACACCCATTGCGAAAATCAGGTTAATGTGTTGAAACGTTTGTACAAAGAAAGAATACGACATTAGTACATTGTACTGTGTAATAATTAAATAGAAGAGTTAATATTTAGCAATTACTCTAACAATTCAAGAATAAGAGACTAGCACATTGCAACGACTGTACTAAACAATGAAACATTGTAATCAATGCACTAATTAAAAAAACTATAATATACTATGATTGATGATGGTGATGACGACGACGACAACGATGATGATGATGATGATGATGATGATGATGAAAAGAAGAAAAAGAAAGAGTTCAAGAAAACGGTAAGAAAGTTGATAAACTGGAAAGCTCTAGGTCTAGACTAAGAATTAATATTCTGGTCGAAGCATCTCATCTTCATACATTGTAGATTTGCTGAACAAGGCAATAAACAAGGCAATAAACAAACCAGAAAACTTGCCAGACTGCATTGTAAAAGTGAAAAAAGACCTGATTAAGAACGATTCAGAGAAAGGCACAACACCAAACAACTATTGTCTAATTACATGCCTAACAACTATTGTCTAATTACATGATTATCAACTATTGTCTAATTACGTGATTATCAACTATTGTCTAATTACATGCCTAACAACTATTGTCTAATTACATAATTATCAACTATTGTCTAATTACATGATTATCAACTATTGTCTAATTACATAATTATCAACTATTGTCTAATTACATGATTATCAACTATTGTCTAATGATATGCCTAACAACTATTGTCTAATTACATGATTATCAACTATTGTCTAATGACATGCCTAACAACTATTGTCTAATTACATGATTATCAACTACTGTCTAATTACATGATTATCAACTATTGTCTAATGACATGCCTAACAACTATTGTCTAATTACATGATTATCAACTACTGTCTAATTACATGCCTATCAACTATTGTCTAATGACATGCCTATCAACTATTGTCTAATTACATGCCTATCAACTATTTAGAAGTTATACGTGATAAAATCATGTCTACCTAAAAGCACAAAATACTAACCAGTTAACAAAATGATGCTAGACCAGGCAACAGAGGAACATAGGACATTTGGCAGTTCATAAGGCCATGGTTACAGGCAGCAAAAAGAAATATCGAAGAACGTATCTTGCAATGTTAAGAATTGACTACCAAAAGATCCATGACTCCGTTTTACATTCATCGACATTTGAAACAATAAATGTGTAAAACATAGCACCACCATTACAAAGCCAAATCCAATTATCAATGACAAGCTGGAAAAAACACCCTCCCTCGCAATAAATAAATTGCAGACTATTTCAATAAAATGGGGAATCTTGCAAAAGTGATTCCTTATGACCAATGCTGTTCTGCTTTGCCCTAAATCCTCTCAGTCAAGCCTTCCAGAAAACAGGATTAGGATAAAAAAAAAATGAAATCAGGTTAGGATATCAGCCATTTATTATATGTGGACGATCTAAAGCTATACAGTACAAATGAATGTGATATCAATTCGTTGATCAATACTGTCAAGATTTGCAGTGAAGGCAATAGCAGGAAATTCGGCCTTGCAAAATGTGGAAGAATTATCATCAAGAAAGGTAGAACCACAATAACGGAATGCTTCCAATTCGACATCGGAAAACTCAGCGATGTTCCAAAAACTCAGCGATGTTCCAATGGGGAAAAGAGATATAAACACCTCAGGGCACTGTAACATCAAGAAAATAAGCAAAGTGAAGTCCGAAGATAAGAGAGATTGTGAAAAAAGATTCGATTATATCCTCAAGTCCTGGCTAAATGGAGCTAACAAAATACAAACGTTTAATGCATACGAAGTACCTGTAGTCAGCTACACAAGAGGTATTATAGAGTGGACAACAAATGAAATACATTATCTGGAAGAAAAACAAGAAAACTACTCTCAATACATAAAGCCATACACCCAAAGGCAAACGTAGGTAGGCTCTATGTATTTCTAAAATGGGAGGCAGAAGGAAATAGGAAATAGGAAATAGTTGAAGACAAATGCCTCTCCATGGTCAATATGTGCGACAAGCTGATGAAGTATCATCATAAACAATCAACATACTAGTACTTAAGGCAGGTTTGAAAGCAGAAACAGAAGGACTCATAACAGGTGTTGAAGATCAAGCAGTAATCGTGAAATCTCATAAACAAATATCATGAAAATCTCAACTGAATCCAGATTCAGATTCTGCAAAAATAGTGTGAAACAACATAACATATACTATCTGGATGTCAGATTCTGGCACGAACATAATGTACCAAAAGACACAATTTCAAGATATGAACAGATCAAATAATTCGTGCACGAAGACCAGACACTGCAGTTCTCAATAGGTCTAAGAGAACAGCGCTTCTCCAAGCAATAAAAGCATAAAAGTAAAAGAAAGAGAAAAAATAGTAAAGTTCCAGAATCTCAGATTAAAAATCTAGATATTGTGGAATGTAAAAGCAGAAGTGGTACCTAAAGTGGTATTAGACTTGGGGGGACATACCATCTGAATTTGAAGACTATCTGAAATAAACTCCCTACTAACCAAAGACTCGCCCCACTACTAAAAGCAGCGCTCCTCCACAATGTGCACATCCTCCGTAAAAACGTGGATATCCCAAAATCGTGATAAGATTCTGTTCACAACCGACAATCAACAAAAGTCTTAATAAAAGGCTCAGTAATAATAATGCTTATAATGTAACAGATTTAATAATGCACTTAATCATATGAATGTTTTAAGAGTTGACCAATAATGCATTACAGAATGCACAAGTTTACTTTTTTTTTTAAAGAAAAACTAGTTAAAAACTTAATGAATCTAAACATGAAATCAAATTTCAAAAAGGTGAATTCACAATCAGAGGTTTTTAGGTAGATGGAAAAGTTAGAATAACGTAGTAGTGTTGAAAGAAATACATTATAAAGAGTGAATAAATAAAATGGTGAAGATAGCACATTGAATGAGTAATTACAGTGTAATACAGCTATCAAAATGAAAACGTTAGTACGTTGACAAAACAATCATCAGAGATAAAGAGGTTAGTACATGTGTAATGGCTAAGAAGGAGAGAAAAGCTACATTTGTAATGGCTAAGAAAGATGGAGAGAAAAGCTACATTTGTAATGGCTAAGAAGGAGAGAAAAGCTACATTTGTAATGGCTAAGAAAGATGGAGAGAAAAGCTACATTTGTAATGGCTAAGAAGGAGAGAAAAGCTACATTTGTAATGGATAAGAAGGAGAGAAAAGCTACATTTGTAATGGCTAAGAAAGATGGAGAGAAAAGCTACATTTGTAAAAGCTAAGGAAGGAGAGAAAAGCTACATTTGTAATGGCTAAGAAATACGGAGAGAAAAGCTAAAACACAGACAAGTCCATACATAGAAACATAGGTGAATACATATTAATGGTTGTACTAAGAATGATGGGGCTTAGGTCATATTTGAAATATATTAAAAGCATGAAGAAGTTTGTATATTATAACGATTATACTAAACCGATGTAAAGGTTGACTATTTGTCTGACTATTCTAAGATGGAAGCTTGAACATTAATTACTACTAGGAGTGATGAAGAGGATTGAGCACTTTGCAATCACTGTGGCATTGTAACCTCTGCACTATGCAAGATACATAAATGTGTACATTGTAATCACCGTTGAAGCAAGATAGGCCTGGGGTAAAGAGGTTATTGGAATCACTGTACGAACTAAGATACAATAATGAAGTCATTGGAATCACCGTACGAACTAAGATACAGTAATGAGGTCATTGGAATCACCGAATGAACTAAGATACAGCAATGAGGTCATTGGAATCACCGTACGAACTAAGATACAGTAATGAGGTCATTGGAATCACCGTACGAACTAAGATTACAGTAATGAGGTCATTGGAATCACCGTACGAACTAAGATACAGTAATGGGGTCATTGAAATCACTATTAACGTGTCACCACTATACGAAGTAATAAAAAGAAACGAATACATTGTAATCCTTATACATTTTAACCACTGATGAACCACAAAATGAAAAAGTTACATTTAGTCACCGTTCGTGGAAGATTTCTGACGCAATCAAGAAAACTATTAATAGATGTAAATTTCATAATTACCGACAAAGATAGTTTGTTATATTATGAACAGTGGAATATACATATTATTATTAACAATATATGCCGTTAGAAAGTAATTAACAATATATGTTATTAGAAAGTAATTAACAATGTGTTATTTGAAAGTAATTAACAATATATGCCATTAGAAAGTAATTAACAATATGTCATTAGAAAGTAATTAGCAATATGCCATTATAAATTAATTAACAATATATGTCATTAAATAAATTAAAATATGTCATTAAATAA
Source organism: Sinotaia quadrata (assembly GCA_028829895.1). Taxonomy (NCBI): domain Eukaryota; kingdom Metazoa; phylum Mollusca; class Gastropoda; order Architaenioglossa; family Viviparidae; genus Sinotaia; species Sinotaia quadrata. The sequence goes on from CM054180.1 coordinate 41,193,414, forward strand.
ATTATGTCATTAAATAAATTAAAATATGTCATTAAATAAATTAAAATATGTCATTTAATAAATTAAAATGTCATTAAATAAATTAAAATGTCATTAAATAAATTAAAATGTCATTAAATAAATTAAAATATGTCATTAAATAAATTAAAATATGTCATTAAATAAATTAAAATATGTCATTAAATAAATTAAAATATGTCATTAAATAAATTAAAATATGTCATTAGAGAGTAATTAACAATATGTCATTAGAAAGTAACTTGCATATAGGGACGACGAAGAATGACGTCATAATGCGCAGAGTATTATTTATTAGTAATTAGCTATTGGTACACGCAAAGATAGTTAAATAGTATCAACGGCTATATAGAAAGTTGACGGGACATTAGTTTAAAACATTCATTAAGAAATACACATACACACATACATTTACATGTACACACGCACTCGCGGGCGTACAGTTACCAGATGACGACAAGTAGCGGTCCTGATCTATGTTTCTTTCTCCTTTGAATAAGATGTTGAAGTGTTTCAATACTCCCTCTATGCCCAGAGTCGTAAAATATCGTAAAAGTAAAATATCATCTTGTTGAACAGTGTAAAATGTTCTCTGTGGGAAAAGAGTCGTCTTGTGAAAAAGAAAAACGTATTATGGAAGAGAGTAAAATGTCTTCTTGTAAAAATGAGTCGTCTTGTGGAAAAGTAAGACGTCATCCTGTGGAACAGAGTAAAATGTAGTCCAGTGGAACAAAGTAAAATGTAGTCCTGTGGAACAAAGTAAAATATCATCTTGTGAAACAGAGAAATATTGTCGTGTGGAACAGCGGGAAATGGAACGAAAATGAGAAATTAAACGCAATATATGTAAAAGAGAGACTTGATCTTTAAATGTAAGAAGGATTAGGTAGTAAGAATGAAATTAAAACAAAAAAATAAGGCAATAAGTAATTTAAGAAACACTAATGGAAACAGGAAAAAATAGACAAAATGAGTTCACCCAAAGGCACAAAACACTTCAATAACACTCCTAATCCCGCTGTATGATGTTTTCTTAACAAAACGTTAAGTGGTTACAAGTCCCTTTGTTTCACGCAATCACAATTCTCTACGCAATGACATTAATAAAGAAACCAAGAATTCCAACGTGCACGGCCTCCAGAAAAAGAGAAATTAAAAGTAAAAATTGAAAAAATTCAGGATATATATTAGGGAAAGGAAATATATAAACTGAAAGAAAATGACATATTCTTTTAGGAGTATGATGAAACAGACAATTAAAATTATATGCTGTTTCGAGTCTAAAGAAACAGACAATTAAAACAGCACACTCTTTCAAGAGTATTAAACAGTGAAGTAAGAGCACGAATGAATGACGCGCAGAGCTCAGTTTTTATCCAACCAGTTGACTGGCACTTGTACAGGCCATGACTGACACTTGTACAGGCCATGACTGACATTTCTACAGGCCATGACTGACATTTCTACAGGCCATGACTGACACTTGTACAGGCCATGGCTGACATTTCTACAGGCCTTGGCTGATACTTGTACAGGCCAAGATTGACACTTAACAGGCCATGGCTGATACTTGCACAGGCCATGACTGACATTTCTACAGGCCTTGGCTGATACTTGTACAGGCCAAGATTGACACTTAACAGGTAATGGCTGACATTTGCACAGGCCATCGCTGACATTTATACAGGCCATGACTAACACGTGTATACACAATTGACAGTTGAAACCTTTACAGGCCGCGATTAATACTTGAACAGGTCGTGATATTTGATATAAAAAACTGACTATGACTGACGATGTTCAGATCATGATTCTTGGCTCTTGTACAGATTATGACTATTATCGTTCACTAGATACTTCGTTGTAACAGACCATCAAATGCGTCAGTATGATACTCAGTGACCATGTCTGTATTCTGTAGTATTGATTCACCACTCACGTCAATCGTGTGCAAGTATTCACATAGGTACTTTATGCACGAATGGCTATATCATGTCAATCATGTGCAAGATTCACATAGGTACTTTATGCATGCATGTCCTTATCACGTCATCATGTGCAAATATTCACAAGGGTTCTTTATGTATGAATGTCTTTTCACATCAATTTGCGAGCCGGCGTCCTTTTTCCATAACATTAGCCATTAATCAGAATTATTAATGGCTCCAATAAAGTATACATGAGGTCACTATTGACATAACTTTTGTGTACATTGGTGTCATGATTCACGTCACTTTTGTGTACATTGGTGTCATGATTCATGTCACTTTTGTGTACACTGGTGTCATGATTCACGTCACTTGCGTGTGTATGTTGGTTCTTGTTCACGTCATACAGCAGGCATGAGTGTCACGAGTCACATCAGTTATGTGTAAATCGTGACCCTATTCACGTCAGTTCTGTGGACATGGAGTCACTGTTTATGTCATGTGCTGAGTGCATGAGTGTCTCTATTCACATAATTTATGCGTATATGTATCTCTAATGACGTCAATTCTGTATGGGAGTCTTTATTTATATCATTACTGCGTGCAGATGACTCTCTATATCAGTGACAGCGTTACATTCTTTAAACATCAAATACAATGTGTTCTGTCTGTCTGTGTGTGTGTGTGTGTGTGTGTGTGTGTGTGTGTGTGTGTGTGTGTGTGTGTGTGTTGGGGTGTATGTGTGTAATACCCTTACAAGAACAAGTGGTTTCACGAACAGACAATAAGTATGCTTATGTATAAATCACTCACGAGAAACAATACAATGCTGAAGTATGTATAAAGCCCTTCAATAAACAAACAGCATATGAGTTTTATGTATAAAGCCCTTCAAAAAAAAAACCACACAGTATGTGAGTTTACGTGCGAAAACACTTCAATAAACAAAAAACCCCACAATATTCTACTTTGTGTATATACCCATATTCCATATATTACAATTTTAAAATATAATTTTAAAACCATTCAACAAACAACCCACACACACAATATGCTACTTTGTGTATATACCCATATACCATACATTACAATTAAAAAATATGTGTATAAAACCCTTCAATAAACAAACAGCATGTGAGTTTTATGTATAAAACCCTTTAATAAACAAGCAACATATGAGTTTTATGTATAAAACCCTTCAATAAACAAGCAAGATATGAGTTTTATGTATAAAGCCCTTTAATAAACAAGCAAGATATGAGTTTTATGTATAAAGCCCTTCAATAAACAAGCAAGATGAGTTTTATGTATAAAGCCCTTCAATAAACAAGCAACATATGAGTTTGTGTATAAAGCCCTTCAATAAACAAGCAACATATGAGTTTGTGTATAAAGCCCTTTCGTGAAGCAATCAGTACATTATTTTATTGTCTAAAGCCCTTCAAAAAATAAAATAAAATGTGAATTTATAAATAAATCCCCTTACTCAAAAGAACACGACGTTAGTTTACTTATAAAACCCTTATCTATGTGCAAGTACATGTCTACATGCTATACGATTAACTTTGCCCGGCTTACACAATGCGTAGAAAACGTTAACTACAATATCTGGTTTGTCCATGCCAGGTCAATAATATTTTGTCCACGTCTCGCTATTATTTTGAAGTCGCGTCAGTACTTTGTCCATATCACGTCAATATTCTTTTATCCATGTCACGCTAATATTTTAATGTCGTGTCAGTACTTTGTCCATATCACGTCAATATTCTTTTATCCATGTCACGCTAATATTTTAATGTCGTGTCAGTACTTTGTCCATATTACGTCAATATTTTGTTTGTCCATGTCACGTCAATACATTTTTGTCCACGTCACGCCAATACATTTTTGTCCATGTTACGTCAAGATCGCTGTGCTGACTCATTCTTTAGACTAATTAGTAAGAATGCAATTTGAGAGCTTGTCAACTCTCCTTAGTGCATTAGCTGTAAAGAAGAAACACGAGTGTTATATTTCTTACCTGTATGTGGATGTGTGGGTGTGGGTGTGGGGTGCTTGTGACTGTAAAAGAATAACAAAAAATAAATCATGTTATCGAGTTTTATTTCTGACGTACGAATTAATTACTGGCACCTCCGCATTTGTGCACGTCCGTGTCAATAAAAGAATCTTCTGTAAACGGTCTTAAATTGCTTGTAACTTTATACATTTGTTTCCATTAAAGATAGTGTGTCTTCTGTATTCACAGTCTTAATTGCTTGTTACATTATACATTTGTTTCCAATAAACATAATGCGTTTTTGTGTTTACCTTATTCAACATAAGCGACTGAATGTAATCTAAATGTAAAAATTTAGATTCAGTTGAGAGAAATTGTCTTCAACTCTACAATCTTGCACAGCGCTTTCCTGGTCTTTCTCGATTGCACTGAAATAAATACGGCAAACACGTATTAAGAAAATTATGTTTTAAATACCTGGTTCTCCTTTTATCATATCTTCAATGCAGTGGTTTTTTCTTTCCTCAGCGTTGAGAATATCTTCGAACTCGGCTATCAGATCGCGTGATATTTCTTCCATGTTTGGTCTGAGCGTGAGAGGTAGCAGTGCTGTGTTTTAAGTTTTAGTGGGAGTGCGTTCAGTCAGCTAAGCTGCGAACTTTCTATTGGAAAGTTTCCCACTACACTCTTTCCGGTCTGGTCGTAATTGACTTTACACGATGAAATGGACGCCTGCTCGGCTCACCTCTGTTCAAGTGCTAACTCAGACAATTTCTCAATCCGCGACGGCTCGCTTGGCTTCAGCCTGCAGTAGGCGTGCCCCACAATCGGAGAATTGCTTGTAAATGACGCCTCTCTTTAATTCCCTCCACAACTGGCCGATTCTGTCCAGCTTAGGGATCGGTAAATGTGATAATGCAGGTCTCAACTATTCAGAGTGTTTGTTTGTTTGTTTTGCGAATGTGTTTATGCTAGTGGTTAAGAAAAATCAAAATAAATCTGGATTTGAATTTGCGAATGGTAAGTTACTGGCTGAAGGCAAAGACGTTTCAAAAGGGTCTACATTAGTCTCACTCCAAGAGAAGCGCGAACGCATGACGACATAATGTAACTCCAGACACGATTACACTCCATAATGATACTTCCTTGGCCGCATTATGTCTGTTAGTAACTACAAGAAGAGGGGTTTGTCAGTAACGAATAGGATCTTAGAGAAGTATAAAAGTAGTTGACGCTTGAAGAAATGGGTTTTTCAAGAGAAGCGTGTTACATTTTCACAGTAGTATAGTGTTTGTCCATTGAAGAGTAGGGTTTTTCAAGAGAAGTGTGTTACATTTTCACAGTAGTATAGTGTTTGTCCATTGAAGAGTAGGGTTTTTCAAGAGAAGCGTGTTACATTTTCACAGTAGTATAGTGTTTGTCCATTGAAGAGAAGGGTTTTTCAAGAGAAGCGTGTTACATTTTCACAGTAGTATAGTGTTTGTCCATTAAAGAGAAGGGTTTTTCAAGAAAAGCTTAGTACATTTTCACAGTAATATAGTGTTTGTCCATTGAACAATAAGATATGACCATAAACGTACACTGTTTATCCAGACAAAAATCATGATCGTGCATAAAATATAATATCTATCCATTGAAATATATGTCCATAGAACATAGTATTTGTTCATGGAAGTTTAATATCTGGTCCATAAAATATAATATATGTCCATGGAAGAATAACATATGTCCATGGACGTATAGTGGTTGCCCATGAAGTATATTATCTCTCCAGAGAATAGTTTGTATATCCATAGTGTGTATGTCCACGGAAACCAAACCGGCTATTGTACACAAGTTGTCTGTTCGTGAAGTTGTTTGTCTGTACTACAAAGGCGCATTTTCATATGAGACGAAAGATAATTTGAGCAACCAGTCTGTTTAGGGAAAAGGGAGAAATTAATTTATCTATGCTTGTCAATGGAATTATAATATCTCTCCAGAGATAGTGTATATCAATGGAAGTATAATATCTGTCCATGGCAGTATAATGTCTTTTCATGAAAGTATAATGTCCTTTCATGGAAGGACAATGTATTTCCAGATAATATAGTGCCTGTCCATAGAAATATAATATATGTCCATGGAAGTATAATATATGTCCATAGAAGTATAGTATATCTCCATGGAAGTATAACATCTATCCAGAGAATATAGTGTCTGTCCATGGAAGTATAACATCTTTCCAGAGAATATAATGTATATATATGGATGTATAATATATGTCCTTGGAAGTATAGAGTCTATCCAGGGTTAGTATAATATATCTCCAGTGAATAAAGTGTATGTCCTTGGAAGCATAGAGTTTGTCCATGGAAGTATAATATCTCTCCATCGAAGCATAGTGTCTGACCATGGCAGTATAATGTCTGTCCATAGAAGTATATTTGTCTAGAGAATATAGTGACTGTCCATGGAAGTATAGTGTCTGCCTATGCATGTGTACTCTCTATGTCAAACCATTGAAGTATGCTCTCTGTCCAAGGAAGTATGATGTCTGTCCATTGAAACATGTTTTCTGTCCATGGAAGTGTAATGTCTGTCCAAGGAGGTATGCTCTATGTTGATGGAAGTATGTTTTCTGTCCATTGAAGCATAGTATCGGCCCATGGAAGTATAATTTCTGTCCTTTGAAGTATAGCATCAGTCCTTGGAATTATGCTCTCTGCCCATGGAAATGCACTTAGTCATAAGCTGCGTAAAGTGTAATTAGACGTAAAGTGTCATTAGACGTAAAGTGCCCAAAATAGACGTAAACGTTTATGTTTCAATCAGTATTTATCTTAAAATTAAAAATTAAAACAGATTCAGGAGGGTTCCCACAGATTAATAATATTGCCCCAAAATGTCGTCGTTGTACTGGCACGCCGGAATCGATCGGGGCGATTTGACGGAGTTCTAACCGTATTATAAAATAAATTTCAATCACAGTCACAACTAAAGATGCCTTTAAAAAAAAACTATTTTCAGTTTGTTATAAATCGAAACGAGTCGGATATATTTTTTTTAGAGAAGCCTATAAATAAATATTGGGTATGGTACGTTTTGCAATGAAGACAACGCAAATATTTGACTTTGATTATTTACAATTATATGCACGACCATACATTGTGAAAGCTATTATCACTCATTCATACTCCTGTCAATATTTCATAATCATAAACCTACACTTTGCCTCAAACAATAGACGTATAAACACACACACACACACACACACACACACACACACACACACACACACACACACACACACACACACACACACACACACACACACACATACACACACCACACTCGCGCATGAGCATGCTTGCACACACGCTAAGACAAAGAGAGAGAAAAAAAATCGACTATCTAATGTTTCAGTCTTCAATAGTTCAACATGCACGCTACAAAAAAAAAAATAAAAATGAAGGACGACAACTGATGCATGAAGTAAATGAGAATAAATGTCACGTGACATGAGAACTGTCAGCACAAAGTCGACACAGTTGCAAGCATTCGAATTCGATTTGCACTTTCGTCATTATGTGACATCCATTGCACTGTTTAAACTCGAGATTTACAAACAATACATTTAATTAGACGAATTCGTTCAGGGTTATTCCAGAGTTACAATAATTCTTCATTTTTATATTTTGCTTATATATTTATTATATCAAGAGGAATGCCTTTCAAAACTTTATTATTATATAATAATATTATTAATTATGCTTTATAAACCATCTTTATTTGATTGCATTCATTTCGTCAGTTTTTATTTTAATGTTCTGACATACATTGTTTGTTGGGATTTTTTATGAATAACGATTATCCAGTTCATCTCTTATTCGTGTTAACCACGACTGTGTAGGTACTTCGAAAATTAGCGTAAATAACTCTTTATTATTTTCCACGACTTCTGTCTGACTGTCGGTTGTGATCCAAGGTCTCGGAATCTTACCAAGATTCTGGGAGATTCATGGTTTTACGGAGGATCTGGGCATTTCCTAGGCGCGCTGCTTTGAGTAGTGGAGCGAGTCTGTGGTTTCCAGTGAGTTTATTCAGATAGCCTTCCAGTTCAGATGTTATGTTTCCCAAGGCTCCTATCACTATAGGTATCACTTCTGCTTTTACATTCCACAGTCTCTGAATTTCTAGAATGAGGTCTTGGTATTTTTCTATTTTTTTCTCTTTCTTTTGCTTTTATGTTTCTATCACTTGGAACAGCGATATCAAAGATTGTTGCTGTTCTTTTGAAGTGATTGAGAAGTACAATGTCTGGTCTTCGTGCAGAAATAACCCGATCTCTTCTTATCTCGAAGTCCCACAGTATTTTGACTTCTTCCCTTTCGGTGACTGCTTCTGGTTGATGCATCCATGCTCTTTCTGGGATTTGTATGCCATAGTTCTCACACAGATTTCTATGTATGTGTTTTGCCACTTCATTGTGTCGTTTGGTGTATTCTGTTCCAGGCAGAACCTGACATCCAGATAGTAGTAGTAGTAGTAGTAGTAGTAGTTTCACTGCGACACAGAATTTTATAATATACTCAGTAAATTGCTTTCATAATACCTATTAATCGTTATAGTACTTCTCTGTGTTACATTCCTTTGTCAGTGTCTGGAAAGAATTCTTTAGCTTTGCAACAATTCTTCCATCTACAAAGTCTACTCCAAATGTTGGCTAGTAGTCTACGTATCACTTCGAGGTAACAATTTACAATTACTGGATATAGACTCCATTTTACTTCAAACTTTACAAAAATAATCAAATATTTATATTCTAAACTTACTTTTTAGGCTGCGGATGACGTCATTGAAATGGAGTGTCAGCATGTCCTTGGTACAATGACAAACTGTGGCAATAATTAAACTATATTTAATGTTACTGTTTTAATCAGCTAGCCAATTATCAGAAAATACAAGCAGTCTATGACAAACTATGGCAATAGTTAACAATTAAATAACTATGTTTAATGTTACTGTTTTAATCAGCCAGCCTATTATCAAAAGATACACGCAAACTGTGGTAAATGACGCAAGTGATATGCGCGATTGAAAAGTGTCCATGTATATTTTGCAGTATGCCATATTCACGTTTAATTCTTAGTAACCCGAGGATCACTGCGTGAAGCGAGTGAAAGACGCACGAATAGAAACAATGCACGCAGTTAATGATTTTCACACTTCATATGCGTCATGTCATGACTTGATCCGGCTCTCGTGTCAGTATAACGGTTGTGAAGAGATGCAAAAGCAAAAGCATTTTAGAATTTTCATATTTAAGTATGCATCTTGTCCGAAATTTGTTCTCACTCCAGGATAACGGGTGTGAAGAGATGCATACATATGTGCTAGCAACATTTTTCATTATGCATCATCTGACAAAAAATTGCAATACTGCCACTAACAGGAAATGCATTGATTTAATTTATCTTGGGAAAGTTGGTTGTTGTTTTGTGTTTGGAACATAAGAGAAATAATCAGAAAACTGTGTTTCTGATGGAAATTCAACGTCTAAAAAGAAAGAAAGAAAAAAGGAAGAAAGAAAGGAAGAAAGAAAGAAAGAAAGAAAGAAAGAGAGAGAGAGAGAGAGAGAGAGAGAGAGAGAGAGAAGGAATGAATGAACGAAGAAAGAAAGAAAGAAAGAAAGAAAGAAAGAAAGAAAGAAAGAAAGAAAGAAAGAAAAAGAACGAAAGAAGGAATGAATGAACGAAGAAAGAAAGAAAGAAAGAAAGAAAGAAAGAAAGGAAGGAAGGAAGGAAGGAAGGAAAGGAAGGAAGGAAGGAAAGAAAGAAAGAAAGAAAGAAAGAAAGAAAGAAAGAAAGAAAGAAAGAAAGAAAGAAAGATGGAGCGAGGAAGGAAGAGAAGAGTAGAATGCATACTATGTACGTGAATGTGTTATAGTGTGTACACTTTGTCTTCCAACTATTCTTAACCAATGCAGTTTCATAAAAGAACACGCAAAAATACAAATATTTATTAATGTAATAAAAGTTTACAATCTGAAACTGTTACATAGATAGATTTTACATATTCAACTGATCGTCCAGACTCTACGGATTACAGTAACATACTGAAGTAATAATCTACATAGTTCATTTGGTATATTTCGTGACAGAGTGAAATAATATTAATAATATTAAAAATAATAATAATAGTTTAATTGGTATATTTCATGACAGATGATACATGTCAATAAATGTGCAGACATACGCATAGACACAAGCATAGGAATGTACACTGCACATAAACACGTGCACACACATGCACGCACGCACACACACATTTCTGTTCTGACAGTGTAGATAGAAAAGTATTTGAATATCTTCAAGACAACAGTTGAAACGTCAATCTGCATTAAATCTGCGCCATGCTGGATGCAGTTGTGCAGAACGTGAGCAGGACACCCAACGCCTACTAATGGCTTCTCAAGGCTTCCTTCAAACGCGAGAATACATTTTTACCTTCTCTTCTGTTAATGACTCCAAAATTTACAGTAGCATTGTCTCCAGCAAAAACAACACATTTTGAGGACAAATCATATCTTTGGAGTGTTCTCAAAATATACTGTGATTTACTTTCTGAGGTTTCATTTGGTGTGTTGTCTAACCCGAGAATCTTAGTTTGGGTTTCAACTGCCTTCCAATCAATGTATTGAACAACGATTGGAAATATTTTCTGCGAACCGTGATTGCTAGCATCTGTTGAAAGACCGAATCATGAAATGCCACCAACCGATTTCACCTGTTGATCAACAAGTGTGGGGGGCCAATTAACTGGTTTAGTATTGCCTCAGTTTTTGTTTTTGCACATACTATATTTTTAGCGATATAAAATAATGTGTGCAATCAAACCAGTTGTGCAGGTCATCGAGTTGTAAGACTGATGATGACAAACTGTATGAAATGCCAAAGTTGCTTCAGCCGCATGCGCATTTTGCAACACCTTTAAAGTGCTTAGGCTGAAAAAAAGACGTCAATTTGTTCGATGACGCTGACACTTTTGATTAGCTTTCTATGCCTCTCACTCAACATGGCGCTCCAAGTCAGTAGCTCCTTTGTTGGCAAGTAACTATTGAAAATCGTACACTTTGCCTCGTTCTCTTTGCGGCCTTCAACGAAACTTACTTTTCATAGTGTTCGAGAATTTGCATTTTCTCTTTGAAGCCATTTTCGTAAAAATAGACGGCAAAAATTGTAAATTTCAAAATACAATTTTAAAAATTTGCGCCTTTGCTACCGGTCCGGAAAAACATTAACATTTTCATAACTGAGACTTGAAGCATAGAGCTAGATTGCTAGAATGACTACAGTCGACTGGTTCGCAGAGGTGCATAGACTTTGTACATTGTAACAATGCAAACATACGGTAGATACATTGTAACTACCGGAGGGAGGATATTAGGCTAAAGAGGAGGACATGTCCTCCTTTGGCCGGACGTCTGGCAACCCTAGTCATGGTACTCAGAACAGTCGCCATTTTGTTTAGTTCATTGCTTGTGTGAATCGAAATCTAGAGAGAAGTCATGTAAACGATGTGAAAGCGTTTTATTTATTTCAATATTGTGACTATGTTTGCACTTATCCACCCCATACTATGTCATTTGCATTTACTAATAGATTTTCTTACCAAAAAAGTGCCTGCCCAATCGTCGAAGACTTGTCTAAGCCTGTTTTTCTCCTGTGGAAAAAAGTGGAAGACTAACAGAGGTTGGAAATAACACTAAATTACTCTAAATCATTAAGCTCCGCCTTAATTAGCGCAAATTTGAACAAGACTTGCAAAAGACCCGGACGTAATGTAAACGCCGCGAGAAAGTCTGAAGTGTAGCAGCCGACTATTACGTAGAAGAAACCGAAAAAAAGTACTGATGGAGCCGAATCACGCAACAATGTCTTGCGCCGATTGTTTAGACTCAACGTTTAAAGATTCCTTTTTAAATAATAAATATTTTCTTAGTTAATATTTTTTTAGGAAGAACAAATTAAATAGAGAACGTTCGTCATGTCGTTTGATCATTCCATAATAAATTGTCGCGTAAAATCATGAGTAAATAAGAGTATTAAAGTTTTGATCTAACCCTTACTTAGTAAACATTGTCAACATGAGTAAATAAGAGTATTAAAGTTTTGATCTAACACTTACTTAGTAAACATTGTCAACATGAGTAAATAAGAGTATTAAAAGTTTTGATCTAACCCTTACTTAGTAAACATTGTCAACATGAGTAAATAAAAGTATTAACATTTTGATCTAACCCTTACTTAGTACACATTGTCAACATGAGTAAATAAGAGTATTAAAATTTTGATCTAACCCTTATTTAGTAAACATTGTCAACATGAGTAAATAAGAGTATTAAAAGTTTTGATCTAACACTTACTTAGTAAACATTGTCAACATTAGTAAATAAGAGTATTGAAGTTTTGATCTAACCCTCACCTAGTAAACATTGTCAAAGAGATTCAAAAGGACGATTCTCTGGAGAAATATAAATCTTTAAATAAAATATAAATCTTTCCAAGTCATAGATGAATTCTAGATACATCGTTCAGTATAAGTATCGAGTAAGGTATCGAACCGGTGGCTGCTTGCTTTACTAGTTGTCGTAGCACTATATTTACTGTGTAGAACAGAGATATTCGTAACACTATATTTACTGTGTAGAACAGAGATATTCGTAACACTATATTTACTGTGTAGAACAGAGATATTCGTAACACTATATTTACTGTGTAGAACAGAGATATTCGTAACACTATATTTACTGTGTAGAACAGAGGTATTCGTAACACTATATTTACTGTGTAGAACAGAGATATTCGTAACACTATATTTACTGTGTAGAACAGAGATATTCACAAAACTATGAAAGTAATGGCTTACGTGCTTGTGAATCGCTAAGTTTTTTTTTTATATATAGGCAATGTATTAAGTGAATTTTTTTGTACCTTTTGATCATTTACGGTATGCAAAACATTATTATTTATTATTTGGGCTGCATTCCTTATTTTTTCTCTCTCCATAGAATGCATACCTTTCTGTTGCTGTAGTTGGAATATTTAAATGAGTAATAATATGTCTGGTAATTTCTTATGCGTATGATTTCCCTGGTTAAGGCGTGATGTAACATTTAGCATTGGAGATTAAAATATTGACCCTATGTATATACTAGTGACGTATGCCTCATAAAACTTTTCTTTTTGACTGCATATTTTGCTGTATGCAGCTACTTAAAGGATGACGTTGATGTCGAAGAGTGGGAAATATATTAGGTTTTACAGTGATTGTACTTAATGTTAGTTGTCATGTTGATTGTTTTCACATGTTTGGCAAAGGAAGTCGAATATTCGACTAACGTTATTCGCTGTGTGAGCGAATTTTATGTTGACCTCATGCTAATTATCAAGTTCATCTTTGTTGTGTGAGCAAATTTTATTGTGACCTCATGCTAATTATCAAGTTCATCTTCGTTGTGTGAGCGAATTTTATGTTCCCTCATGCTAATTATCAAGTTCATCTTTGCCAAATATTTTTTACAAAATGTTCGAAATTATTAGGTTGAGTGAATATTGGAAAAATGATGAAATAATATTGCTGAACTGTCGTTATTTACTTGATGGAAATTATTAGAATGAGATGTTCTATTTATGCTTAGCTATTTAAATATCTGAACCAGACTGTTGTGTGAAACTTTTAATTATTAAATGAATTGTTGCAATGTTTTCTCTAGGAAGATAGAGAATTTCCTTATGCATGATTTAGTATAATCTAGTGATACTACGAGATAGTAATAATTGTATATTACCATTATCTCGATCAGCTGATAGGTAATCCAACAACACAAAAGTGACCCAAGGAACTTTTTTTTTTATTCCATGGCTCTGATTTGTTGGATGGGGCAAAACTGTATATAAATCGGCAATAAACCACTCCACTCAACACCCACCGACGGAGGGCAGTTGAGGATGTGCGCCAAACTGCTTTTTTACCCCACCCCTTCCGCCATGCCCTCCCGTCCTCCACCTCGGAACGCAATGTTAGGCTGTGGGGTCGTACTGGGGCACTCCAGATCAGATAACGTCTGATGACGAAATGATCAACGCAAGTTCCAGTGGTGACGTTAAACTGCTATCGATCCCACCCCACCTACACACATACTCCACTCAATCATGACTGCAGAACTGGTGGCCATTAAAATGGCACTATCCAAAACATTATCATCCAACCACCCTACATCTACCACACTAACCAAATTCCTATTCATCCCAACAAGCAATCGCCAACCCACACACATTAAACCGAAAACAAGAAATAAATTAAATCAGAATCCTATTAAACAAACTCCAACAAATGAACACAAATCCCTCCTTCCTATGGATCCCCAGCCACATAGGAATCACAGGCAATGAAACAGCTGATAAAGAGGCTAAAAAACTTCACAGGATTTCCCGTACCCACCCCAATCTACACTACAGAAATTATGACAGCTGTCAACAATTATTTCAGGATAAACATTCCCCCCAGCCCCAAAATATAATAAACAGACATTAAAACCATATTTAGACTCTGACAACAGAGTAAATCACTTCATCACCACCTGTTTACAATACCTCAGAAAAAAAGACATCACAGCTCTTCAACTACTTTTTGCAACGGATACTCTGCTGTACCCCCCCCCCCCACACACACACACAACATGCAAATAAATGACCAAAGCACACAATCATTACCTGCAAAACGCACGCACTATCAACACCATATATATTTTTCTTTCTAAATTGTACCAACCACATCACACAAAAAGACCCCATTTTAGGCAGTAGCTTAAAAAGACAAAAAATCTATATGGATATATATTAAAAAAATCTTCTTCAACTACAGTCGCGCCACCGCCTTAGAATGCAACAAAACCCCACCAACAACACCTGCGCCAGACATGAACCACCAGTTCCGAACAAGCACCAAACGAAAACTCTAATGCAACTCCACCGCCAGCCTTCCCTGAATACTCGTGAAAGGAGCAGGTCCCACTGGAGCAATACAGTTAAGAGAACGTCTTATGATGAAATGACCCACGAAAGCTCCAGTGGTGACGTAAAATGTTATCGTAACCACCACCACGACCTCGCGATGGATGTAATAGAAGGAGTGACCCCTCTGTCTCTCACTTGCTAACGCTCTCTGGCTGCTCTGCCAGATCTGGAAACCTTTTGGTCTCCGAATTCTAAGGTGACCGAAGATTTCATTTATTAAAACTCTGCTTAAAGGATTTTGGTTACCAGTAGGTGAAATTCGCAATTAATCATGTACATAATTATATTGTATGTGAAATTCGCAAATAATCATGTACATAATTATATTGTATGTGAAATTAGTAACATTCCGTCACTTTGTAAGGTAGATATAATTAATTGCTTAATCAATATTGCACGTATTTGACTGTGTCGTGATAAAGCAAACTTAATGGAATATATCAGGGTATAACAGGGTACAAACATTTCATGTGCAGAGAAGCGAAAGTATGAATGACGTCAGACAAACTGAAAGCTATCTTTTCATGACAAGCAGATAATATTATTACGTCAACTGTATAGCCATTGGTATAAGAAATTTTATAAAATTAAGTGAATTGCACTATTGTAATATTTTTAACTAAGTCTCTCAACATTTTAATTTTACTTTTTAGTTCCATAATAAAAAAAAAATAGTTCCATAATAAAAAAAAACAACCAAGCAAGCATTTCTTTTTGCTTCAGTGTCATTGCGACCCTCAACGTCAGCGAAAATTATAATCAGGTATGTCTGGCATATTTTACTGGCATTACACATGTAAGTGTAAAAGAAAATGTAAGACATCTTTGGCAAAAGCTTTTCCAAAGCAGTCACAACGTGTCTGGATTATTTTCTTGTTTTCCTCATTTCAATAAATTTAATTGCTAAAGAACGTGTTTTTAACACACGGAATAGAGATCTCTTGAAGTTAAATTGAAAACTTAATTTACGTTTTTTACGTAAAGTTAAAGCAGTTTGTAATTTAAAAGTAAGTCGGTATTTAGAGCGAGCATGTTTATATATATGTTGTTTTTCATTTTACATTAACTATAATCTTCACTCTTCTTGAATTTTCGTTATAAATTATTTTTTATTTCGACACCTGCACTTTCCATCACATCAGTACGTGCGCAGTGTCGGCTATGTGTGCATTGTTTATTTAGGTCATCTAACTACTAATAGCTCTGTGCATTGTTTATTTAGGTCATCGAACTACTAATAGCTCTGTGCATTGTTTATTTAGGTCATCGAACTACTAATAGCTCTGTGCATTGTTTATTTAGGTCATCGAACTACTAATAGCTCTGTGCATTGTTTATTTAGGTCATCGAACTACTAATAGATCTGTGCATTGTTTATTCAGGTCATCGAACTGTATTTACTAATAGCTCTGTGCATTGTTTATTCAGGTCATCGAACTGCATTTACTAATAGCTCTGTGCATTGTTTATTTAGGTCATCGAACTGTATTTACTAATAGCTCTGTGCATTGTTTATTTAGGTCATCGAACTGTATTTATTAATAACTCTGTGCATTGTTTATTCAGGTCATCGAACTGTATTTACTAATAGCTCTGTTCATTGCTTATTTAGGTCATCGAAGTGTATTTACTAATAGTTCTGAGCACTGTTTATTTAGGTCATCGAAGTGTATTTACTAATAGCTCTGTGCATTGTTTATTCAGGTCATCGAACTGTATTTACTAATATCTCTGTGCATTGTTTATTCAGGTCATCGAACTGTATTTACTAATATCTCTGAGCATTGTTTATTTAGGTCAACGAACTGTATTTACTAATAGCCCTGTGCAGTGTTTATTCCGGTCATCGAACTGTATTTACTAATAGCTCTGTGAAGTGTTTATTCCGGTCATCGAACTGTATTTACTAATAGCTCTGTGTATCCATATAGTGTTATGCATATCTTTCAAATCTATGCTTACTAATAGCTCTATGTTTCGTTCACTAACGTACTGTTATGCATATCTTCAGAGCTGTACCTACAAATAATATGTTTTGCTCGCACAAGTATTCCTATGCACACCATCCAAAACTGTATTTACAACGGTGCATGAATGTCGCTACCCACTGTGTTTATTCACATCATCCACATCTGTTTGTGCAACATTTTCAACGCTGATTGCTGACTCAGATATTTTTTCATTTAAATTTTCTTAAGGGAAATTCCAACAGTATCACCTACTTTGTAAGGTAACAGTTTTTCATTCATACTGGTTATTACAAGATAATCCTTGTGCGATGCAGTCAAGTCAGACTTTATAGCTGATTTCTACCGCTTTCAACAGAAAGTTTAGGTGACGTTTTAATCGCATGTATTTATGACTGCAAAAAATGAATATTGTCAACTGAAATTTATTTCAACACCTTTAAAACAGACAGTTGGGTTTTTAGCGACCAAGGATTTAAAACATTATTTTCCAGCAGAAACCAGTGCTGAGGAAAATGAAGTATTTAACAAGAGATCAATGTATTTAAACATCATTACTTGACAATAAAGAAACATGTGATTAGAGCAGTGGAGGCAAAGTAGTTAAGAAATTATGTGACAGAAGAAACAAAGCGATTAATAAAATTAGCTAATTGATAGCAAAGACTAGGTACTAGAAAATTAGGGACCAGGTAGCAGAAACTTGATACTTAGTAGTGACTTGGCGAAAGAGACCAGGTACTAGAAATTTAGTGACATGACAGTAGAGACGAGACCAGGTGCTTAAGAAAATTAGTGATTTGACAATAGATCCCAGCTACTTAAGGAAATTAATGACGAGAATTGAGACCACGTACTTAAGAAATTAGTGACGACAATTGAGATCAAATACTTAAGAAATTAGTGACTTGACAATTGAGATATACTTATGAAATTAGTGACTTGGCAGAAGACTCCAGGTACTTAAGAAAATTAATGACGAAAACAGGACTAGGTTCTTAAGAAAATTAGTGACTTGGAAGTAGAGACCAGGTACATAAGAAATTATTGACAAGGCAATTGAAACCAGGTACATAAAACTAGTAGTGGACGACAGAAGAGACCAGGTATTTAAGAAAAGTAGTGACTTGGCAGTAGAGACCAGGTACTTAAGAAAAGTAGTGACTTGGCAGTAGTGACCAGGTACTTAAGAAAAGTAGTGAATTGGCAGTGGAGATCAGGTACTTAAGAAAAGTAGTGACTTGGCAGAAGAGACCAGGTACTTAAGAAAAGTAGTGACTTGGCATAAGAGACCAGGTACATAAGAAATGTAGTGGTCTGACAGTAGAAACCATATAGTTGAAACAAATTAGTTATTTGACAGCAGGGACTACAAAACTAAACATAAGCTGAAAGGACAAGGTCGCCTTCAAATAAATTCGGCAATATTTGATCTTATCCGAACTGCTATTTTGTTCTTAGTGTAACCATGTCATAGCTCACTTATGATCTTATCCGGACTGCTATTTTGTTCTTAGTGTAACCATGTCATAGCTCACTTATGATCTTATCCGGACTGCTATTTTGTTCTTAGTGTAACCATGTCTCCTTTTTAAGTTGATTTGGCAAGAACATGGTCAATGCTTTGTTACACAAGATTCTCTTGCCTACAGAAAAGAAAATATGCACTGGCTTTTGCACTAATAACACTATAGATTCTTCCTAAATCCTCTTGTGTGTATGTGTGTGTGTGTGTGTGTGTGTGTGTGTGTGTGTGTGAGGGAGAGAGAGAAGTAAAAGGGAAGGGAACGAATATGAGTGACTGAGGGTGTCTGAGACAGAAACAATCTGTCTCTGTAAATACAGATAGACATATAAGCAGAAAGATACATAGGCAGGCAACAGACGGACATATAGATAGATAGATAGATAGATAGATAGATAGATAGATAGATAGATAGATAGATAGATAGATAGATAGATAGATAGATAGACAGATTGATAGATATATACATAGATAAACTTATATATATTATTTTGTGAATGCGTTTAGATAAAATAAATAAATATAGTCTGTTCTTTATTGTGCTTGATATTGCTCGACTACCTTTGGAGAGGACTAATATTCTTCTAGCC